>OY728156.1:1415426277-1415464640 GCA_963277665.1 Viscum album
CAGCCCCCCCCCCTCCCCACCTCAACTCCACCTGTACCACTACTCTAACCGACCCCAATCCATTCGTATAGTTCACTAAATCTACAAAGTAGTGGCTATAAATACTTCAAATAAAGTTGACTCACAAAATCTGACTCACAAAATCATGACAGTGTGTTGAAAAAAATAAAAAACAAATCAAATTGCAATTATTGGTTGTACCATACCGCACGGACCTCGGGATTAGGCCAAATCATAACATAAAACAAAAAATAGATGGAAAACATTGAACTTAAGGTACCACTTATTGATTTTAAGTGCAGAAAAAAACAACTTTCTAATTGAAGGTTGGAATAATTTTCCGAGTGAGAGAGCTCTGTGTCTCAGCTTTAGGTCTGCAATCAGGTAGATAGGGGATTGGGGTTGCCGACAATTTTAGGGGAAAACTTTTCCAATGGTTTTTTAAAACAATTAGGAAAGGTAATATTTACCAACGGTTTAAAAAACTGTTGGAAAAGTATTCCTAAAACTCACATTTACCAACGGTTTTATAAACCCATTGGGTAAAGTCTCGCATATCACAACAGTTTTATCAAACTGTTTGTTAAAACTCATCTAAAAATCTCTATTCCAATGGTTCATTTAAACCATTGGGTAAAGACCTCTCACCATATCTGTAATGCCCCGACCCCAGTTACCCAGAGTCGGTGCATTACTTCGTAACATTGGCATGATCACAAAAGATCAAGTCTCGAAAGACCGATTAGTTTAGTAGCCTTGGAAACACTAGATACATTCATAAATGTTACATTACATCATAAAGCGAAAAACTAATAACAAAGTCTTCATAGTCCACACTCATATCCTCTTCTGACTATACCTGCAGGTCATTCATAAAATACTTCTTCACATCCTGGAAAATATTAAAACATTGAAAGGGGTGAGCTCAGATGCTCAGTAAGGATAACAATATTGCGGAATCTTTCATAAATAAACATTAACATTTAAGGCAATGTATAAGTAAAACAAAAGCCTTTTAAACTTGAAATTTAGCATAATATGGCAAAAGTAAAATGAAATAATTCCATTTACTTACTCACATGGATATTCTACTAGTCGAATAATCACATGAAATATCAAAAACCACTTTCATAATGATGGAATGCATAATTCCAGACTATCATAACCACGTAGCCAAGGCCTCGTGCCAAGACCACAAATAAGATTTTTTCAAGGTCTCGTGCCAAGACACTAGTTTGTCTCGTGAGACCTACCGATGAATCAAGGAGCTGTAGTGGGCTCCACCCGTCACTTATTAAGTCCAATGCATTCCTCGTATGAATAGGTTTAAACATATCATAAACCATAACATAATCGTATCACATAAAACACGCATAACGGAAACATAACAATTCCACATTTCAATCACAAGATATCAATACAACACATTGATATAATAAAAACACTTTCAAAACCATTTTCTATAACAAAATAAAAGAAAGTTAAAACTTTGTATTTATTTTTCATTAAAAAAAGTTATGGCTTGTAGAGGAAGTCGAAACTCAAATAATGGTCATGGCGGAGGAGAAGTCGTTGTTGCCACATAAGTATGGAAAGAAAACATTCCTTTTTGTCGTTTAGTAAAACGCTTCATATAAAAAAGATTCTTTTTGAATAAACGTAAAAGTCAAAGGGGTTTATACACCATATAAAAGAAAGTTGTGTATAAAACCAAATATGCCTCAATGAAAGGAGATTGAGATGAAGTCCTTACAAAGATCATTTTTAAAATAAAATAGATATATTATGTGTATTCACTATAAGTACACGTAAAGAAAGTACAAATACAAGATAGGACATAATAATACCATGACATAATTTGAAAGTAGGAGATTAACCCAAAGAATGGAAATTGGGTTAAGAAGTTCCCTTACCTTGCATCTTGTCTAGACTCGACCGTTCTTTAACCTCCTGAATAATAATCTAAAGTTAATTTATAGTTTATTAAGAACCTTTTCAAGTTTCTTATTCCTTTAATATCACTTATTACCATGTAATGAACATTATTTAATTATTTAAGTTAATAACGGTTGTTTTGTCGATCTTTGGTACTTGAGTCAAAAATAAACTTCTTATAATTACAAGTTGTTCATGTGGTGAAATATCCATTATATCCATAATTATATTCATGATACAGATATCATATATCTAATATATATCTAGTATATACATGCATTTATAATATTCCATAATGTTTAGAGGTAATAAATGAAATGCACCGTTCAAGGAGACGGTAAGCCGTACGTACGCATGAACGCTACTTTCACTTCTATTTCATATTTAACTAAATCATAATGATATAAAGGTATATTATAATTCCAGTATAATACCATATATAATATCATTTACTCCATCCTTTATACATCCCACATATGGAATTAACGATTCAAATCACTTTGAGGGGGCGGTAGTCCGCACTTCCTAAAATGAAAATATCGTGTTTACCCATAATGGAAACAATAAAGGTATGCCATAAATGATAAATAAAGAACCTTAAGTAAAACATAAACATATTATATATTATTTATAAATAAATTGACATCTTAATGGCCACCTTTGAAGGTGTTATATGAGTGTTGAACAATCATCGTTTGGTGAGGAAGAAATTCGTCATCCATAGAAAAAGTATGTTCTTTAACCATTATATGTAGGTGTGTGTAAGTGTATCTCAAATACTTCTTTTAACAACATACTAGTATATTGAGGATACTGGTGTTGTTACAAAATAAATGAATAAAAGGAGTTTAGGGGGTTGGATAAGCAAAATAAAACAAAATAACATAAGAGAAGACATTACCTTAAAATCGGGTAACTCTTTTGATTTGAGCCAAAGGCTTCCTTGGGAAGAATTCTTCCAAAAGCGAGGCTTCTAGGAGTAAGGGAGGGATGTTGGGAGAGTAATGTTGAAGAGTTTGGCCGAGCCAAAAGGCTTTTAAAGTGTGAGTAAGGTGGTACTGGTGGGGGCCTTTTATAAGTGGAGAGAAGGGGCACTCTTGGAAAGATTGAAATGTTACTTTATTATGAAATTCTTTTTCGGATTATAAAGGTCCCAAACTTATATATGTCAAGTATAAGGTGATAAGGGTTAGAAATATACTCATCCAATAGGTTTTTGACAAGTTTAAGTCTTATATTTTACATTATCTTTTCATTTTATTTAAATCGTTAATTAATGAGGTAATCGGTGCATCATCCTAGTGTCATAAATAATTTAATTTATTTAATGTCTAAAAATTATAAAACAATTATCATGATGTAGTAAATCGTTTTATATTTCTAATTAATATTGATAGTCAAAAATATGACTTGTATAACCCCATTTAATTTTTTTTTTAGTAAAACAACTTATGTTTGTGACATTTTTATTTTAACTTTAAATAAAAGTTATTTATGTCATTTTCCTACCAAAGTGGCTCCATGGGGTCCCCAAGTTGACCCATGGATTGTCTGGGTCGTCCATGACTCATCCAATAGGGGTAGGACAAGTTTCAAGTCCATTTCATATTTTTATAATATCATTTTTACCTTAAATTTCACTAATTACCTTTTATCGCGATTAATTAAACTTAAAAGTTACTATTCACCAAAAATTTATTTTAATCCCATTGAACCACATTTTACTTCCTAATGAAAACCATGTATGTATTATTTTTGAAAATCAAATCATATAAGTGTTAATGTTTCATTTAAACAAAAAATCAGTTTTTTTAACTACCACTTAGTGGTTTTACTATTCATCAAAAATTGAAGTTTTTTAGAACAATGCCAAAATTTCACCCTAAGCTATAATTGATATTCCGAATTAAAAAATGATGTCTATTTTACAAAATTCAAAAAATATATGTTTCATTAATTAATTTTATAATTAATTCCCGTTGTCACAACAAATAGCGTGTTTTTTAGAAACAATATATATCAAAAGATTGACAATTGTTTATGTCCAATTTCAAAGTGAAATTAATTATAATGACCACCATTGGATAAAATGGTAAAAATATATTCTAATTATAATTTAAAACCACTCAATATCATAATTTATCACTATAAATTATTTTTATTAATAAATTTGTTTTAAGTATTTTTCACTATTCATAAAAAATTGGAAGTTCTCAGAAAATTACAAAAAATTCAACTTAGGATAATTTAGATATTTCGAATACAAAAATGAATTCCATTTTGAAATATAAAATTTCTATAATTTTAAAAAGTGGTTATTACTATTCATAATAGCTACTTTGATTAGTCACGGTGTTTTAGAACTCAAACTTGCGTACACTGTAAGCTATTGCATTATTGAAAGAGAGGCGTATCATGGAAGCTCGGGGTGTTACATTCTCCCCTCCTTCAATAAATTGTGTCCTCGCAATTTGAAATTTTTTTTTGAAAATAAAAGGTTGAAAATAGAAAATACATTTGTGAAAAACCCACATCGGAAATAAGGTTAATAAAAATATAACTTTAAAAGAAATAAAGATAAGTACAAAGGTCACCCGAGATAGCCCATACTAGGATTCTATGAAAATATGGATATGGAAGAAAAACAAACCATCAAGGTCTGATGGAGAGTTGTAGAAAACTGGATTAGGAGAAATTTAACCATAAGAAAATCATTAACTTATGATTGGTTAAACGGTCTTTGAATCCCAAGTTGGAAAAGTTAACCGGCAACGTTTTTTGTTTTAAGTTACCTTTTATAAAGTTGAGGAATTTATTTAGGAGATTTACTAAGAACGTAAGGGAATATACATACTGGTCATGTAGACTTTCATTCTTTAATATATTTTTACCACAAACCCATCTTTCACTCTAAAAGGTAATAGAACTCGAAAATATTCTATTTATCATAATTGTATAAGGTTAAAAATATTAACACATATCATTTAGATTAGGAAAACTTTTTGTAATAACCAGGGACTTCCTGTAGGCTAGTGGTAGATAATAAAGGCATGTCACACTATGGTTGTGGGTTCGATTCCTGCAGCTTTGTCCGACAGGACGGGTTATCCCCCAACCTGCAGGTTGTCCTTTTCCTAAAACTATAGTATTATAATATTCCAAAAATAATCTTCAGAAATTTTTTAACATTAAACAATACTATCCAAGGTTCCACTTAATCCATTCCATCCTTTATAGTTATCCAAAATACCTCTGTCCAGACTTTCTCTAAAAGGTCTCTAAATTCCAAAATCAATTGTAACATCAGATTCCCCAAACAAAGTAAAGTTTCTCTTATTGTCACATACTAAAAAAATGATTACCTTCATCATATTAAATCCTTAATGAAAACAACAAGTACTGCAGTACAATCCTTATATATATCTCATTATTCTTATAACCAGAATATAATCCTTGAGTCCAAAAGCACCAATACATTAATTATTCCACTTCAACTGTAGTAACAGCATAAGATTGTCCTTGATCCCTTGGCCTTTTTTGAGGTAAGTTTCCCTGATGCTTAGGACATTCATTTTCATAATGCCCCATTTCTCTACAATTGTAGGATTCAATATTGATAGCCTCTTTCTTTCCCTTGCAATCACGCACCTGGTGACCTTTTTCTCCACATTTTTAACAAACTCTCATTCCTTTTAGGCATGTACCGGGGTGATTCTTCCCACAATTATCACATAATGGAAAATCATTCTTTCCCTTTTTCCCTTTATCCATCTCTTGTTCCACCTTTCTCTTATTCTCTTTCTTTACTTTGTTGTCATAAGACTTAGAGAATTCCTTTTTTGTCTTGATAGCACACGAGACAATATCTTCGTACGATGAGAAGGATTGTGATACTAAAGCTCGATGGAGAAATGGTTTTAACCCATCAAAGAAACGATCAATATTACTCCTTGGATTACGTATATAATCTTCAGCATACCTCGTTAACCTTGTAAAGTTGGCCTCATACTTTACGACATTCTCATCCTCCTTTTGTCTCAGACTCAGAAATTGTCTTTCTATATCTGCTCGATGGTCATGCGGAAAGTATTTTTCTAAGAAAATTTCTTTAAACTCCCTCCAATCCACACTTGATACTTCTTCATCTTCCTTTGTATTTTGAATCAGTGACCACCATTGATCGGCATCCCCAGTGAGGCAGTAAACTGCCATGACAACCTTCTCCCTTTCGCTACTCCCCAAGGCGTGGAATATTTTCTCTAAGGATTTTATCCATTGCTCAGCTACTAATGAATTTTTACCCCCATTAAATGTTGGTGGTTGTTGCCTCATGAAGTGGTCTAACATTGATCCTCCACGTTGCGGATCAGGGTGCTCCATACGAGTAAGGTTATTATTCATAACCTGAGTGAGTTGTCCCAGTATGGTAATAAGTTGATCAGCACCAGTTGTATCTCCAGCTCCATGATAATTATCTTGAGCAGGAGGGAAATCCCTACATAGAGTGTGTGCATTGATACGGTTTCCATTCCTTCCACTAGGTTTCATTTCTAAACAATGTCATAAACTAGATTAGTTTATGAATTAAAATACATAATTCCATACTTATAAAATACTTAACATAAATTGAACTATTTATGGATATAATCCATAATCATAAAAATGTTTTCTTTGAGGAAGTATATACTCATAACCCTTCATAGTGGTTTGTAAAGAAAATGAGAATTATCCTAAGCATATCCCCCGGGGGTGTCGTAACCAAGAGTGCAGCAAGGCCCGTTGTCATGCACCAGTTCCCGTTTGAGTCTAGCTCAAAGCAGTGTTTTTGGGTTTTACCCCTAGGTATATCTATGCCAGAGCCGCCACTACCTTCTCGTATCGAGACAGGGAATTATTTCTCGGAAAACTCACAAAATCTCTATAATACCAAAATTCTAGGAAGTTCTTCTATACTAATCCTTAAAGTCTATCTTCGGGCTATGTGCTCTAATCAGATTTTATCTAAATCTAGCTTCCAAGGTTAGTACTAAACTGCCTCTGATACCAACTGTAACGCCCCGACCCCAGTTACCCAGAGTCGGTGCATTACTTCGTAACATTGGAATGATCACAAAAGATCAAGTCTCGAAAGACCGATTAGTTTAGTAGCCTTGGAAACACTAGATACATTCATAAATGTTACATTACATCATAAAGCGAAAAACTAATAACAAAGTCTTCATAGTCGATACTCATATCCTCTTCTGACTATCTCTGTAGGTCATTCATAAAATACTTCTTCACATCCTGGAAAATATTAAAACATTGAAAGGGGTGAGCTCAGATGCTCAGTAAGGATAATAATATTGCGGAAGCTTTCATAAATAAACATTAAAATTTAAGTCAATGTATAACTAAAACAAAAGCCTTTTAAACTTGAACTTTATCATAATATGGAAAAAGTAAAATGAAATAATTCCATTTACTTACTCACATGGATATTCTACTAGTCGAATAATCACATGAAATATCAATAACCACTTTCATAATGATGGAATGCATAATACCAGACTATCATAACCACGTAGCCAAGGCCTCGTGCCAAGACCACAAATAAGATTTTGTCAAGGCCTCGTGCCAAGACACTAGTTTGTCTCATGAGACCTACCGATGCATCATGGAGCTGTAGCGGGCTCCACCCGTCACTTAAGTCCAATACATTCCTCATATAAATAGGTTTAAACATATCATAAACCATAACTTAATCGTATCACATAAAACACACATAACGGAAACATAACATTTCCACATTTCAATCACAAGATATCAATACAACACATTGATATAATAAAAACACTTTCAAAACCATTTTCAATACCAAAATAAAATAAATTTAAAACTTTGTATTTATTTTTCATTAAAAAAAGTTATGGCTTGTAGAGGAAGCCGAAACACAAATAATGGTCACGGCGGCGGAGAAGTCATTGTCGCCGCATACGTACGACAAGAAAACATTCCTTTTTTTCATTTAGTAAAACTCTTCTTATAAAAAATATTCCTTTTGAATAAACGTAAAAGTCAAAGGGTTTTATACACCATATAAAAGAAAGTTGTGTATAAAACCAAATATGCCTCAATGAAAGGAGATTGAGACGAAGTCCTTACAAAGATCATTTTTAAAATAAAATAGATATATTATGTGTATTCACTATAAGTACACAAAAATAAAGTACAAATACAAGATAGTACATAATAATATCATGACATAATTTGAAAGTAGGAGATTAACCCAAAGAATGGAAATTGGGTTAAGAAGTTCCCTTACCTTGAGTCCTGTCTTGACTCGGCCGTTCTTTAACCTCCTGAATAATAAACTAGAGTTAATTTATAGTTTATTAAGAACCTTTTCAAGTTTATTATTCCTTTAATATCACTTATTACCATGTTATGAACATTATGTAATTATTTAAGTTAATAACGGTCGTTTTGTCGATCTTTGGTACTTGAGTCAAAAATAAACTTCTTATAATTACAAGTTGTTCATGTGGTGAAATATCCATTATATCCAGAATTATATTCATGATATAGATATCATATATCTCATATATATCCAGTATATATATGCATTTATAATATTCCATAACGTTTAGAGGTAATAAATGAAATGCACCGTTCATGGAGACGGTAAGCCGTACATACGCATGAACGCTACTTTCATTTATATTTTGTATTTAATTAAATCATAATTATATAAAGTTATATTATAATTCCAGTATAATATCATATATAATATCATTTAATCCATCCTTTATAAATCCCACATATGGCATTAACGATTCAAATCACTTTGAGGGGGCGGTAGTCCACACTTCCTAAAATGAAAATATCACATTTACCCATAATGGAAACAATAAAGGTATGAAATAAATGATAAATAAAGAACCTTAAGTAAAACATAAACATATTATATATTATGTATAAATATAGTGACATATTAATGGCCACCTTTGAAGGTGTTATATGAGTGTTGAACAATCATCGTTTCGTGAGGCAGAAATTCACCATCCACAGAAACAGTATGTTCTTTAAACATTAGATGTAGGTGTGTGTAAGTGTATCTTGAATACTTCTTATAACAACATCCTAGTATATTGAGGATACTAGTGTTGTTATAAAATAAATTAATAAAAAGATTTTAGGGTGTTGGATAAGAAAAATAAAACAAAATAACATAAGAGAAGACATTACCTTAAAATCGGGTAACTCTTTTGATTTGAGACAAAGGCTTCCTTGGGAAGAATTCTGCCCAAAGTGAGGCTTCTAGGAGTAAGGGAGGGAATTTTGGAGAGTATTTGGGAAGAGGTTGGCCGAGCCAAAAGGCTTTGAAAGTGTGAGTTAGGTGGTAGTGGTGGGGGCCTTTTATAAGTGGAGAGAAGGGTCACTCTTGGAAAGATTGAAATGTTACTTTATTATGAAATGTTTTTTCGGATTCTAAAGGTCCAACACTTATATATTTAAAGGATAAGGTGATAAGGATTCCAAATATACTCATACAATAGGTTTTTGACAAGTGTAATTCTTAGATTTTACATTATCTTTTCATTTTATTTAAATCGTTAATTAATGAGGTAATCGCTGCATCATCATGGTGTCATAAATAATTTAATTTATTTAATGTCTAAAAATTACAAAAAAATTATCATTATGTATTAAATCTTTTTATCTTTCTAATGAATATTTATAGTCAAAAATATGACTTGTATAACCCCATTTAAAAAAAATTAGTAAAACAACTTATGTTTGTGACATTTTTATTTTAACTTTAAATAAAAGTTATTTATGTCATTTTCCTACCAAAGTGGCTCCATGGGTTCCCCAAGTTGACCCATGGATTTTCTTGGTCTTTCATGACTCATAAAATAGGGTTAGTACAAGTTTCAAGGCCATTTCATATTTTTATAATATCATTTTTACCTTAAATTTCACTAATTACCTTTAATCGCGATTAATTAAACTTAAAAGTTACTATTCACCAAAAAATTATTTTAATACCATTGAACCACATTTTACTTCCTAATGAAAACCATGTATGTTGGATTTTTGAAAATCAAATCACAGAAGTGGTAATTTTTCATTTAAACGAAAAATCAGTTTTTTTAACTACCACTTAGTGGTTTTACTATTCATCAAAAATTGAAGTTTTTCAGAACAATGCCAAAATTTAACCCTAAGCTATAATTGATATTCTGAATTCAAAAATGATGTCTATTTTAAAAAATTACAAACATATAAGTTGCATTAATTAATTTTATAATTAATTCTCGTTGTCACAACAAATAGCGTGTTTTTTAGAAGCAATATATATCAAAAGATTGACAATTGTTTATGTCCAATTTCAAAGTGAAATTAATTCTAATGACCACCATTGGATAAAATGGTAAAAATATATTCTAATTATACTTTAAAACCACTCAATAGTATAATTTATCACTATAAATTATTTTTATTAAAAAATTTGTTTTAAGTATTTTTCACTATTCATAAAAAATTGGAAGTTCTCAGAAAATTACAAAAAATTCAACTTAGGATAATTTCGATATTACGAATACAAAAATGAAGTCCATTTTGAAATATAAAATTTCTATAATTTTAAAAAGTGGGTATTACTATTCATAATGGCTAATTTGATTAGTCACGGTGTTTTAGAACTCGAACTTGCGTACACTGCAAGCTATTGCATTATTGAAAGAGAGGCGTATCGTGGAAGCTCGGGGTGTTACAATATCTACTTCAATGGTTTATGAAAACCATTGGGGAAAATCCATTGGTATATCCTCCATTTTCAGTATTGAGAATTTTCATCTCAAAATATCTCTCTTTTTCAAGCACTCTTATTATGTTATTATATTTTAATTTCAATTTTAATATATTGGAGTATGTAATTAAATATCCCCATTTTTTCTATATTATTTAATAAATATAAGATATAATTTTTCTCTCATAAATATATTTTATGAATTTTTAAGTGATGTTGTTAGGCTGTCGGATTTTTGTAAGGGATTTCTCAACTTTTCTTTTATTTTGAGTTCCTTTATTTTTATTTCCTATCCTTTTTTCAAAATGTTGTGATGAATAAAGTATCTTAAATGTACTGGAATGTTTTCATCATAAAGAAATAATTTTTAATCATCTCTCCTTTCCCATTCTTTTATACTAAAAATGAAAACACCACCCGAGATGTGCTAATCTACCACATTCATGGATGATGGGTTTTCAATTTTCATTACCGTATTCAATTCTAATCTTGAAATAATTATTATGGTTTAACCAGACTATAATATATGTATTATGTCTCATATATGGTTCTATAATCTTTTTTTACACATGGTTTTGATTTATAAATAAAAATGAGTTCATTGTGTTCAAAAATCGCCAATTAACACAAACAGTTTTCACTAAATGATTTATATAATAATTCATCTTCACTCCAAGTAATCAAATGAAATTTACAACTATGTAACCTTCCTTATATTAAATAAATAACATATAAATCCAATTCTATTTAATCATCCTCATTTTACATGATTCTCTATTTATGTATATAAGTATACCGATCATGAAGAAAATGCTCCCAAACAATAAAATTGAACCTCTTAAACCCATGAAGAAGGCCATGAATGAACTTAATAAGTCTATAATAAATAAATTTCATAAATAATTGGTTCTGGAAATATTAATTAATGAATTTAATTTTGTTATCTAGGACACTAATATCAAGTTAAGAACTCCATCAGACTTAAGGTAAGGGTATCTTCATCTCACTTCCATCTTTGTGAGATATTCCGTATTCACTACTATTAATTGTGTATGGTGTATGTATACTACCCATTGATGTTTCATATCATGAATCTATTTATTATCATGGTATTTAATGTTACATATTAATATTATTAATTTTTGGGCATTCGAATCGATTAATTACGAAGTGATAAGGGTTTTTCCACCCGAACCTTTATTTTCATTCGGGTTACTTTCATTGTCTAATTACTTCAATGAAATTATTAGGTATTGTTATGTACTCCTCATAAATTCTTTTTGTGTGTCCTATATATGTTCACCAACCATAATTGTTCCTTATTTTATGGATAGTTACATTTTTTAAAAGGAACTTTTAAAATTAACTCTAAAATACAAACCCAATTCAAGGGATCTTTTCGAATTCTTACCTGTTTTCAAGTGTACACCAGAATCTATTTTAAGCCACCATTATTTTTATAAAAACACTCATTTTATCATGAAAATTTATCTTGGATGATTTCTGGATATAAGAGAAAAAAATTTGTCTTTCCACTTTAAAATTCTCTTTAATACTTTCCATAAAATGTTCTAAAATGATTTATTTATAAAGAATATTAAGAACTATTTTTACGTGATTTCACTTCAGTGGGACATAATTTTTTCCTAAAATATAATTTCAATGTCCTAGTATTTTATTTTATAGGATATTCATGTTTAAAAAATTATTTCATGGAAAATATAAATTATTTTCCAAAAGAACTCTTCTTTCAAAAGTAAAAAGGATTTTTCTCATCTCACATTAACTTTTATGAGATATATGCCTTGTTCACCACTTATTTCTTTCTTGTTTTGTATGTACTACCCTCTGGTATATCATATGTAGAGTCTCCTTATTCTCATGATATTCTAAGGGATTATTATTTGAATGTTTCATAGTGGTATGGGACACTTTGGAATGTTTAATGATTATTTCCTCAAGGATTTTTCAATGGTCTCATTTAAAATTATCCTCATCTATGTTAACATAATTTTTTGAATCTTTTACTTATTTGAGTTTAATATTCTATGATATAATCCACTATTTTTTATTTAATGGTTTATGATTAGTTTGATTATATATGTGCTATCTTGAAACCATTCATCATATTACTCTAAATGGTTAGTGTTTATGATTAATGATTAGGGAAAGTTATTTACATTTCATATGTTAGTTTAAATATGAATTTGTATGTTGTTTATGTTTATCCCCATTAATAAGAGGAATAAATTGAACTTAGTAAGTGTTGGTTGGGGCCCTCTATATCCCTTCTATGCATCGGTAGGTATCATGAGACAAACTATGGTCTTGGCACAAGGCCTTGGAAAAATTATTATGTTTGGTCTTAGCACGAGGCCTTGACAGTGTGGTTATGATGTCCCGAATTATGAATTCCATCATTATGAAAATAGTATTTATGGTTCATGTGGTTATTCAACTATTATAATAACCATGTTTATTTTTTATTATGGAATTATTTATTCATCTCTTATTCTTGCTATAATGTGTTCATGATTATTTTTAAAGGCATGTGTTTTAGTTATTCACAATGCCTAATTTTTATGTTTATGTAATCATACAATTTATTGCTTAACCCTTACTAAGTATTTGAGCTCACCCATTTTATTTTTTTCATTACCTAGGTTATGAAGAAGATATCATTTATTGAGTTTTCAGGGATTCAGTTTATTATCTTTTATTATGCATCTTTTTTTCCTTTGAAAATGTAAAATGGGTTCCATGTATGTATCTAGTTTCTTCAATATTACTAAATTGATCAGTCCTTCAGGATTTGATTCCTTGTAATCATGCCAATGTATTAAAATAATTCATCGACTCTGATATTATGGGGTCGGGGAGTTACATTTGGTAACATAAGAAATTAGAAGAAACATAAAACATGGAATAAGCATAAGTCAAGACTAACCTCCAAGACAACATCACATAGTAAACAAATTCCTATCATGGATTTGGTTTACTCATTATTCTCATACATATCATCTCATTAAATATAAACATTAAACAATGAAATTTAGATCTATTAAGGACTCCCATTATAAAATTTTCATGCTTATGTGTTCTATAAAAGGAAATAAATCATAATGTATAAACATAAGAATTAACCATGGAAATAAATGGGTTGCATAATCTTGCCTCATATTATAATCAAAGGGGATTTCATAAATATTGTAAAGAGAAGAAGGAATTAAATATTTTGGATTTTTATATATGAGTACATAATAATAGGTATCAAAATATGGTATTCATTTGGAAATAACATCAGGATAAAGGGTATATAATTGGGTATAAAAATGATCTTTCAAAATGGTGTTTTATAGAATCAGTTAAATATTTTTGGAAAAAGAATAAGTATGGAATTTTATTTTAAAAACAAAGGAAAACAATAATTGTATAAATAAAATATTCCTTTATTTAAAAAATTATTTAATGGTAATAAATACATTAAATTATTGTTTCATAAAATGATTAAGGGATAGAAAAGTTCCTCATTATTAGGTTTGATTTTAAAGAAGGCCTTTGAGAAAGGAACTTAAGGAATTTATTACCCCATCAAAGGAAGTGTGAATAAGAAATTTATATATGTAATATTAACATATATATAAATTATAATCATTCCATAACATCAAATAGAAATTTAAATTCAGTTATAGAGAGACAGATCATAACCTAGAGAAAAAAGGTGATTTAGAGAGATCCATTACCTTATGTTCCAGAATCATTCTACACATGAACTTAATGTCATGAATAATAAAATTAAATTAATTAATTATATAATTAGTAAATATTTAAATCTATATTTTATTTATTATAATTTTATTAGGTTCATTTATGACCATTTCATTGAGATATAAAGACTAATTTCATTGTTCCAAGAGCATTCATTTCATTGTTCCAAGGTCGGATCACTTGTGGATAATTATTGATGTTCTTATCAACTGGTAATACAAATCCATAACTGAAATAAAATAGTATTTATGTACTTAAATAAATTTAAATGGTCCAAAATATAATTTTTTGGTCCAATATAGGGATAATTCACTTACTAAAAATGTTAATGTTATGTGGTTAGTTAATTTATACCATTTTACGGACTATCAAGAAGTAGATTCATTTTATTTAACTAAATTTTTATTGAAACATTAAATAACTTTAAATAAGTTATATCGTAATTATTATAATTATATTTAACCATAATAATATTTTTATAACAATCCTTGAAAGTGGTGGTGAAAAAATGAAGTGTGTTATTCATGGAGGCGGTGAACCAACCATATTGTAAACAATGATTTAATTTGAGAAAAAAATAAGGTATGGTGAAATATGAGTATTAAAACATAATAATAACTTATCATTACATTTAGGATACTAATTTTACTATGTTTAGGTAGATAGAGAACATTTGGGGTGGTATAAAAAGAATAAAATTGAAATAGATTAGTCAATAATCTTGCCTCTTCCTTTGGTTGTCTCCTCTTAGAAAACCCATTAAGGATCCTTGAAATGGTATTTTGGTGAGACTGAAAGCAATAGAAAATGGCAGAGAGTATTGGTAAAGTAATTGATTATAAATTTTGAGAGATAAAATGTTTAGAATTTGTGAGGAGAAGTGTTGGTGAGGGGTGGTATTTATAAGGGGAGGAGAGGGGTGTTTTTTAATATTGTATTCATTAGTTTATTATTTTGGTTCAAGAATACCAATAATGATCATTATTGTGACTATATATAGTAAATAATTCATGTTAGTTAGAAATAATGGGTTCTTAAATAATTCATAACTCAAAAATTCATGTATTTAGCCTATAATGTTAAATATCATATTTTGTCATATTTCACTATTCACCAAAAATTCAACTATTTCAGAAAAATAAAAAAATCATACTAACCATTTCTTGACATGTATATTCAAAAAATAAAATAAATTTTATGAAAATAATTTTATAAATATTAGAAATTTAATTTTAAAATAAAATCCTTATTTATTTTAAAAATACCAATTTCAATATTATGATCAATTTTCTGACCCCTTGAAAATTTACTTAAGGCCTCATAAAATTATATTATCATTATTATAAAACATAATATTAATTTATAAAACCATTTTATTAAAATAAACTTTATTTTAAACAAATATATTTGTTATAAAAATGAAAATAATACATATGTGTTTTATAAAAAATTGAATACTTATTTTATTATTTTTAAAACATTTATTTACTTATATCATGATATAAATATGACATATTTTCATTTTATAAGATAACTAAATATTATTTAACACTTAAATAGGTGAGGATAAAATTTTAATGGTCGGTTTACTGGTCCTAATGGTCATATTACTATTTCAATAGTCATATTACTATTCCAATGGTAAGATTACTATTTTAACAGTTAGATTTCTATTCTACTGGTTAGATTTGTAACAGTTATATGGGATACATTATTTATATAAATACCCTATATTTAATTCATTATCCATTCACTTCAATTGTATCCCATGGTTATATATTTTTATTTTCAAAATACATATTCCATTACTAATACTCTACTTCATTTCAACAGTGTTGTTCATGAGTGTGATTATTCTGGGGGATTGAGAAAATCCAAATTTTCCCATGATTGTAATATTATTTTATGTTTTTTAAACAATTTTAATACTTTAAATTATTAAAGAAATTTTATTATCTAGATGTAATGTTCAAATTATAATAAAATGTTTTTGGTTCTATCAAGTGGTGCATATGCATTATATAATATTATATCACTAAATGTGACAAAATTATATATTCAGAAGGAAAATTACACTAATAAAATTATGGTTCATTATAGACGTCATGATTATAATTTATATATATTATCTATAATGGATATATTTACTGGATGTATAAACATCACTTCCTTCATTTCTCCTTTTCATTCATCACCATTAATTCCCATTTCCAAGTAGTACAACCAATACAATTTTGGAAAAAGATAGGTCTCCTTAAGCTCCCTAGTTGTAGCACTAGGGATAAAATTGTTTATTAACCCATATAATCCTTTTTAAGGGTATAAAGTTTCTTTATACCTTCATGTTTACCTTTTCTTTATATTTTTATATTTGAATATTATTTTCAAGCGTAGGTTTCTTCACATTTTTAGCTTGATTCTTAGCTGGAATAACTTTCTTTTCTTAAGATAGCTGGGAACTTTCAATCTTTACTAATTACTAAAAATTATTATCATCTTTCATCTAATTTGGACATATAGTATCTTTAGGAACATGCTTGGTATTTTTCTTTGGCATGGCCTCCTTCTTATTAGTATCTTTATTAGTGGTAGGATTCATTGGTGCTTTCCCATTATCTTTTTACAACTCTTTTTTATCAAGAATATAGATAATAAACTTAGAATATATATGGTCTTAATTATTGCACCTTTCACACTAATAATCAGTTTTTGGGTTACTCTTATTGGGAATCATCTTGAATTCTTTATCAGGAGTGTCAACCACTAATCCAATCTGACTATCTATCTCTTGGAGGGATTCACCTCTTGGTTCAAGGTTACTCCCTTTAGCTTTGAGATTCATAGTAATTTTTGTAATGGTATATGATGTGTCCTATTATTATAAAATATAATAATATAATAATTATATATAATACATCCTAAGCATCATTTTTCTTAGACTTCTTGGGATTGGTTTGTTCAACGGCCTTCTTCACTGACTTTTTTTCCAAGTCAAACTTGTCTTAAACCATTTGTTCCTCTAGTTGTTGTGGACTATTCACATTCGTATAAGAAATATGTAGGGACGGTGAATAAGAAGAATATTTAATGTAGGGAATAGTTATATTTAATTATTTATAGATATTCTATAGATAATCAAATCTATTCTTATAAAACATATTCTTTATTTTTTTTGTTCGTTCGGTTTCTATCTAGTAGGTTTTCCCTTTGTTTCAACAATGACACCCATGAGTTCAAGCCTTACATGAATTAAATAGATTAAAATATTATACCAAAAATAAATATATATATTCACAAACCTTCTTCAACACTAAATGTGACCTAAAAATTTTATTCTTTTCACTTTAGGTGCAGGTTGCATATATTTCTAATTTTTTTGTTTTTAGGTTAGAACCTCAAATTTTTGGGATCCAATTAGGGGGAATATTTTTATATACTTACTCATATCTACCCATAATACCTTTTTAGGTTTTATATAATTTATCACCTTCCAAATGTGTCTATATTTTTACTTTAACCATATAATATTCAAAAAGGCATATTTAGTGCAAACACATTCATCGGGATTTTGGGATACCTTTTTCTATGATCATGAGGTGGAAGGTTTTATTAATGTTATAAATATCACTTTACCACCTACATGAATCCATTTTTATGGAAATATATCTTAAAACCCTATATATAAACAATCTTTATTTCAGTATATTGGGAAGTTCTAGGTTGTGTCACTTATAGATTCTTCTGTTTTACCTCTAAATCTAAACCCTTCATGTTGAGAGAATTATTATCATCCACAAATAATATGATACCTTCCCAGTAAATTTTTTCTTTTGTATTCTATCCTCATGAATTTTATTTATTTCTTATAAAGAATTATCCAGTTTCTTTATCCTCATGATTTTAACTTCCATTTGTAAAAAATTGACATCCATAAAGACTCTATGTAACTTCTCAAATGCATAGATCAATTATTTAATAAAAACTTTCTCACAAGTATATATTTTTAATTATTTATTATCCCATGAAAATATTTCATTGCAAAGTGAGATAGTTTTATACTTGTAAAAAACTATCTTTGTGATAATATTACATATACCAACCTTTTTGGATAATGCATCTTCCATAACATCAGCTTCCATTTTTAGCTATGATTTTACTTCAATATTCCCTTGATATAAGATAATATATATGAAACAAATTCACCAAGAAATTTCTAACTATAAACTTTTACTTTAGAATGAAAACCATGAAGTGAATTATCACTAAATTCTTCTTCTTCACAAATCAAACTTTCTTCATTTTAGTAATAATAACTTATAGTTTCATCAAGATAAATACCACTTTGATTTCCTCCAGATTGTGTTTTCCCCTTTATTCTAAAAGACTTTTCTCTTCCTTTTTTCTTTCTTTTTCTTCTTATTTTACAAGATCTCATATTAAAAATCCATTTTTTTTACATGGATAGAATTGTAAGTTTCTATCTAATGTTCTTCTTTAAATATAAACAATCTACACTTCATCTAATTAAAATAAAAATACCTTATCAAGTAAACATAGATCCAACCAAAGGGAACCTTTACTTTTATAAAAATTTAAATGCCTAGTTGATTGGGTGAAGAAGCCTGAGAGGGGGTAGATTATGTGCTGTCAATTTTTTACCAAATTATGATTCTATTTAAAGTATTTACCCCTTAGAATTTATAATTATTTTATATTTTATGATAATATTAGATCTTCTTTGTGATTACCAATTACCTATTCCACATGCAATTTAGGAAAGTAAATAAAGAATATCACATGGTATTTTTACAAGGTTTACCCCAATGAGGTAAACATACTTATTTCTTTGATTGATTATTCACCTCAATTTTAGATTCTCTCATACACTATAACCCCAAGTGAACATAATGATTATTCTTGACCTTGTAGTGATTCACACACTTTCACTGATTATTACAATGATTATAATTTCCAACATCACATTAGACTATAAATATTCTCACTGATGTCATGAAGTCATGTTGTGATCATGTTATATACCCCAAATGGCACTAGTTTCATAGATTTAAACTATGTGTATCTAGTGTTTCCTTACATCCCATTGTAAATTTTATATCTAATTAGAATAGGGATGACATTTTATCCATCGAATAGATCTTATTCCTCATCACAATAGAGACATTTAATGCCAACAAATCTTTACAAGTAGTAAATATAGCTCAGTCTCTATTTCAACTCAACTTCATAGATCTTATACAAAACTACTCACATAAATTTATCAAATAAAAATTGATCTCCTTTAATAATAACAAATTTAGTATCTCCGTAATCACTTAAAGGCTCAACATGGTAGATGATAATAAAAGAATTATATTTGGAATTTCACTCAGCTTCTTTTATTCTTCATATTCGACACACTAAAACTATTTTAGTAAAACTCGGTCGGTATCCTTAATATATTCTCCTTATTATTAAATACCACAAATATATTTTTCTCAGAACTGTAATGTTTACTTCTTCTCATTCTCCTTTGAGGGTTCACAATTATTCTTCACTCAGCACAAGCTCTTGGTTCTCACACAAAATTTTTTTCATGTTTTTCTTTTTATACTTAGTTTATCAGAAATAATATTTTCTATATTTATACTATAGATAATATCATTTAATTTTTTGTTCCATGACCTTCAATTATATTTTTCTCCAACTTCCTATGCATGGGTGTCCCCATTATCACATTATTCTTTTTTCGCCAACATTTTTCTCTTATAAAATTATTAGAGGGAACTTATATTTTTCTCTTTTTCTCATTTTTAATGACTAAAGTATCTTAAAAATTTATCCAATATACCTTGTAATCATTTATCTTAGAAAAAACCGCAAATAAACTTTTTGAATTGTAGTATTAAAAAATATACACCAAATCACCTTTTAGCTTGCTTTATTTCTTTTACAGTGTGACTATATCTAAAATAATAATATAAAATTAACCTTCACCTTTTAAATAATAAAATAAATCCACTATATTATCCTCTTATTACCATATACAATCATAATATTCTTTATGATATTTAGAACATTTAAGCTCAGCCCATGGATCTTTATATTTATTTCATTTCCAGATTAAATTAATTTGAAAGCTTCTCATTTCAAGCTTCATTTATTTCTCAGAAAATCATTTAAATTTAATCTTATATTTATAAAATAACTATCCTGAATCAAAACACTTTTTATGTTTTAAACAATGATGAACAACCCTTATATCTTCCCAATAATAATTCTTCAAGATAATTCATATCCAAGAAATTCATATTTTCATACTTGAAAAAATATCTCAAACTCCATATTGGTTTAATATTATTCACTAAAAATTAAAGATCCAATTATCAATAATGCCCCTTGTCTTTAAAGGGGAGGCTTAGTCATCTGAATCATGTTTGGATCCACCTCCAATATATCTTCTTAATAAAATTCATGGAGACCATTTAAAAAGAATTATATATATCAGTCTTGATAGAATCGAAGATCCCTGGTCTACTCATGTATACATCCTTAATCAGGGTGGGATTGACCCGCGCGGTGGATCCTGAGCTTGATATAATGGTCGTCTAACCCTAATGGGTTCGGCGGCTCTCCCCCCTCCACTGCAAGCCAGAGGGGGTGGATGAGAAGGAGGTCTCACGGTGGAATCATTTCACCCGATTTTTTGACCCTGATTTGTATCTACCTTTTCTTGAGATCCAGATCAGTACGAAGGTTCTTGGTTTTTAAAACGGAGACCTCATGGTCCCTCTTTTGGTTCTGGAGATCTCAGAAGCGGAGAGTCTCCTTGATCTGACCTTGATTGCTCGATTCAGGAAGTTTCGACCTTCGGTGGACGATTTCGACAGGTTTGTCGGCAAATCTTAGGGACTTCAGTTTCAGCCGGTTGTCGGATTGCTGGATAAGAGGATTTTGATGGTCTGTTTCTCTTCATTGGAGGACATGGTTCGTGAACTGTCATTTTCTCCCAGGAAGTTTTGAAGGTATGAGTTTCATTTATTCAGATGGTCCTATGATTTTTATATGAACCGTGATTCCCCTCTCATTCCGGTCTGGATTATCTTTCTCCTACTTCCCCTTTCCTTTCAAAACCCAGCAATCATTCATGTGTTGGGGAACATGGTTGGGTGCTTTCTGTGTGTTGATTCCCATACAGCCTCGGTTAGCCACCCGATTAACCCAAGGATGTGCGTGGAGGTTGATACCTCGAGAGCACCGGTGGAGACGATTTGGATTGATGCTGCTGAGGAGATCTGATGCAAGCATCCGGTGATCTTTGATCATTGGATGGATTTTTGTTCGATTTGCCATAGACTGTGACACACCATGTCTTTCTGCCGATGCGATGGCCACCAGAAAGATGATGTTGTGAAGGCCAGAGGTGTTTCGAAAGGAAACAATGGAGGATATCACAAGCCTATAGGAAATGGGTTCAGTATTGCTAAGAACTCCTCACCTACTACAAATCAGGGTGAAAACCCCTCGGTGTCTAGTGTTTTTAGGAGGCTCAAGGATGATCTCGGGGTTAGTGGCTTCAATACTCATGTTGGTAGGGAGGAAATGGATCCCTCTTTGAAGATTCAAGATAATGCTAACAGTGGTGGAAATCAATTCATGGGACATGGTCTTGACCATTTAACAAATGCAGATGATGCTGAGTAGTCCCTTCTGATTAGCACTGAATTGGTCAGTTCTGATCCATGATCCTTGAACCGGTTCTTAGCTCTGGAGGAGGATGAGAATGAGTAGTTTAATTCATGGGAAAAGGATGGGAAGACTATTGCCTCCTTAGGTGACCACCCTCAGAATTTGAAAGATTCAGTGACCACTCCAGACTCCCCCTTCAACTGGCTGAAGGCAGATCTCACGGGGAATCCCAGTGGTAGGATGCAGGATGGAGAAGGTAAATCCCAACATATGGAGGTCCGGGTGGAAGGCGAGTCAGTTGGGGGCCAGTCCTTGGACCGCTCGTCTAGTAGTGAGCAAGTGGAGTTACTTGGTTCGGATACTGAGAAAGAATGGAAGGGCGGGGCAGATGTCAGTAAGGGGAGGCAAGGGTCTGATTGGGTTACACCTATTACAACTAGAGGTGAGAAGATGGGGGATTTGGGTTCGTCTCAGTTGATGGTTCCCTTGCGTAACAGGTTCGAAGGTCTCCCAGAGGCCGATTTGAGTTCTGATTCCATTCCTCCAGGTGAGGATATCAGGGTCAATGGGCTAGCTACTGAAGTTGATGAACCTGTTCACTTAGTAGATGAGGACTCAAGCCTAAGATGTGATAGGGACTCCAGGAGAAGGAAGGGGAGGAAAGACTACTCCTCTCTACCCCCTCCTCTTGAGACCCGCTCTGCAAAGAAAATGAGCAAGATGAAGATGGGAACGTAGGCTCTGAGACATCATAAGCTCATGGTTCGTGAGGATTATACCATAGTCTTGTTGTTAATCTCCGAAGACCACGTGATAGAACAAACTTTATTGCTCAATGCAAATGAGGAGGAGGCAGATAAATGATGGGGAGGTCTCTTGAGGTGTCTCTCAATGAGGAAAAATATACATGGATTGACAAACAAGATTCAATTTTGGTTGGAGGCTTAAATCAAGGCAAGATCAGTGTATAGGAGTACATTCAGTCTTGGGACCAGCTGGTTTTTGAGTTTGAGAAGCGGATATTAAAAGTATTTTATTTACAGTTGACATCCTTAGCATGGCATCTATTTAGGGAAATCGATTTGGGTAACATCAAGTTTATTTTTAAAACTTATTCTTAAGTAATTGGCCTCGGGTGGATGGCTTGAGGGTATTGGTTTTGTGATGGGTTCCCTGGTTGTTCGGATTGGCTGTATGGTTGTTCTCATTCCCCACATTCGGCATGGACCTGGTTCAGATGAGGATCAGAGCAAGAAGTCTCCATCGAGGCAGACCTTCGGATTGGGATGTTGAGAGGGTATGGTGTTTCCATCGATTCCATGCCCGTGCATCTGCATGGGACTGTCTGGTGAGGTTCTGCATCGCTGGAGGTTTTTCATCATGACATAGTTTCTTGGGTGGGGTAGGACCGGTTGATTTTTGTGGATGTTTTTGGTTGTTCTGTTCTCTTTTGTGGTTTCTCACTTACTCCTTAAAAGTGTCTTATATTTAATAAAAAAATTAATTTTCATAAATTATCAATAATGCATATCTTCACATTAAAATTATGATGCTTTAATCTATGAAAATCAATACAAGTATTATCTCAATATCACTTCTTCAGAAAATTCCAATTCTGGAAGCCCAAAATTCCCATAAGCATAAAATGATCATTACGGTCTCAATAGATTTTAAATTTTTTTAAGGATAAAATGATCATTATGGATCGTAATCCTATATCATCCTCATGGTTTATCCTTTATCAACTAGTTCATAAGGATGAATGACCCTTATAGTATCCAAAATCATCATTATGGGATTATCTTTATAGAACATAGAAATCACCTTTATGGTATACATAATAATCCATTCAAGATTGATCCTTTCTAGTTTCATGCTTACAAAAAGGACACTTATAGTGATCATTTTTACAGTCTTATCATATTTACATATAAGGATGAATGGCCCTTATATTCAGATAATCCATATAGAATTTATCCTTATAGATTCTTTATCCTTACAAGGTCTAATGATCCTTATGAAAATATATATACTGAACACATAGAATTTCATAATTCTTCTAATTAATAACATAGGCACTTCAAATATTATTAGGACTTATCAAATCTTTCTAAATCAATATTGAAGTCTCTTGTATAATATAAATGGAATTTTAAGTATTATCATAACCCTTCACTACCTTAGTGTACTACATTTAGTTCATCATTCACCTAAGTGATTTTCTTTATTAAGTATCAGAAACCATTGAATTAAACATTTATTAGATGGGTTCTCCAATATTACATCCATATCTCTTTTTCCCTTTGAACCTATTTAATTCATTTAATTATGGCTCTATAGGTAGTATAGAATAGTCCACTATCCATATCCTTCAAAATACTCTAACTTCACTTGTAACTATTATAAACAACACTTCCAGACCATCATAACTTATCATATCTCTATAATGACTGGCTCAACCAATCATCAGATGTCATGGGAGGCTTAAAAATATAGCCCTAACTTCTTCCTTCATTACAGTTCTTCATGGGAATCACCAAAACCTTATCTTTAGTGATTTGATACTTACTAAATCACCCATTATTTTATACTCATTGAAAATATATATATTTACATGATTCATTGAAAAAAAATACAACCACAAACCAAAGTTAAATTCACTAAGAATAGATTCCATACTACATAGGGGAAAGAGAGGTATACTATGCATGGGGTTCTCCATACCTAGTGAAAATGAATGAGCACTGAAATGAAAAAGTTGTGGTGGTTCTTATAAAATAAAAACCATCCTCTTGTGGATTAGTGATAACCACATGACCACCTGGTTATAAGAAGTATAAACACAACACCTCTTTAAGGATTTCCCTAATTTATCTTTACATTATCACATTTACATCATTTTTTAATTTTGAAATAATTAGTCAATTTTTTTTTGTTTTTTTTCATAGGTTTAAAAATTTTGTATTTTGAAACTCAAATATAAACATATAATGAAAATAACATGGGTTGTATTTATTTTTATTATTTTATTCATGCCCTAAATTGTGTACGTGTGATTCTTTTTATTAATTAAAATTGATAGTTTCATTTAGGTGTGGGGGAGTATTAAACTTCTTAAGAGTTTTTGTGTGTGTGTTTTATTTTTTTAGGAATCTTGTCCTTCAATGAGTATACATTTTCATCTTTTACTCTTAACTTTATTTTGGGAGTTTCAGTTGGGATGTGAATTCTAGTTTTATACTAACAAAATTTTAATTACCAAAAAAACATTTACTATAATTTTCTACTAGTGGTATGTGGTTGGATCAATGTGAAAATAGTGGTCGTTTATCTCTTTAGTAGAAGTATTACCATCAAAATTTGAGATCTTTTGATGGATCCTTGAAAATCCAAGATATAAAGAAAATTATATATATGTAAGTCTCTAAAATTATACATCTATAAATTTACTAATGTAAACATTCAAGGTCAATGAGGTTACTAGAAATCAATACTAACATTCTAATAGAGTCTTTCCATAGATGTGGGATAGTAATGTGACTTGGAAAACCAGTTTAGTATCCTATAAAAAGAAGTGGGGACTGATGGTAATATTATATCAAACACATGTACAATATATAATGATTACATATAGTATATAAGAGTTCTAGAAATAGTTAATCCTCTATAATAAAATCTCACGTCCTATATTTTTATTTAAATGTAATCTTTGTACTAGTGGTGAATAAAAAGAAAGAAATGGCGATTCTTTCTCTAAACATTGGATAATTCATCTGAATCACATTAATATTTTCTTTTTCTTTTACTGATTTAAGTATTTCTATTAATTAGAATATTTTGGTTAAGTTATATGAAATATATAATTTTTATGGTGGGTAGTGTGATTTGTCTTCTTTATTCTATTATACTTAAATGGGGGGACTGAACTTCTAGTGGTTTGGTTTTCCACTACACTATTATGTGTGAATTTATAGTGGATTGATAATCATTTTTTTAGTGATTCTATCAGAATATTAGGTGATTAGTGGTCAGACTCCCATTAAGTGGTATCAGATCATGGTTGTTTAGTGCTCAGTAATAAAACTGGTAACAGAACATATATGGAATTAGATGAAGTGATTATCCATATTGATAAATTCTATGGAATAGATTTTTGATTATAGAGGATGAATATAGAATAATATCTCATCTAAAAAGATCTATAATCACCATTTAAAGTTATCAATCCCTACATAATAGAGAATGTAGAATATGAAAATATGGATAGAAAGAAATTAGCATTGGTAAGAATGTCTTTCACATAAAATATTTATTTTAACATTAGGGAGAAGAAGACAATAGTGTATGTTATGAAGGATTTTAAAGATATGTATGAAAAAACAACATCCCTAAAGAAAGATTTTATATTGTGATGATTTTTCAACTTAATGTTATCAGAAGTAATACTAGTGGTGGATTATGTGAATAACTTCAATATGATTAGTGTGAAACTCAAGTCTATAAAGGTAATATTTTTGAATGATGTATGGGCACAACTATTTCTATCATAACTTCAAAAAATATGGGATTATATGGTTACTATGGTAGTTACTCTAGTGGAAATAAATATTTGGTATGTGATGATATATGTAATTTCATCTTGAATGATGATCTTAGACAAATTCAAGTTCAAGGACCTACCGACAGTTCACTTAATACTGATGAATGACCACCTTAATAGAATAAAGCCTATCATAAGAAGCATTATGATAATAAATCTTGACAATGGATTCTAATCAAGTCATCTATCCTAGGTATTACATTATCGAGTTTTCGTAATAATTAGAATATCAAGAAGAATTGAAAACATTTTAAGGAGAAAATTATAAAAATGTCATCCTCTAGTAGTTCAAATTATGTTATTTTACCATATAGAATTAAAAAATTACTTTTTGAGTTTGAATACTCTAGTATAAGCTTAGGTGATTATCTCTGGAACATCTTTTAATTCAAAATTTGATCAAATATGAATATTTAACTATGTATCAAGTAACTTTGGAAAAGTTTATTTAGCCGATTATAAAGCCAAAAATTTTTTATAAAAGAAGAAGTCAACATATGGATGAATAGTAAGGGATTATTGAAAATAATGGAAGTTTTCCACATCCTTGTATCATAAAAAAAACTTACATTTTTTGGGAAACTTAATGAAGAAATATATGAATCTAGTTTTGAAAATAGTGCATAGAAGGTTACTTGAGGATTTACGATAGTTGTACAAGGATTAAAGCATAGTATACTTTACTTCACCAAAAATTCAGAAGGGGTTACAGTTTATAGAAGTATAACTTCCATAGATTCAGAAGTTTGTAACTATAGATTTATACACCTTAGTGATATTAATATAAAAGTTTTATTAGAAAATGGTATATTTAAACTTGAACATATAGATATAGGAAAGTATAAATGTTGTATGATGGGGAAAAAATAAGGTTATCCTTCAACTTAGATAGTCATAAGCCCACAGTTTGAAAATTAAAATGTGTAAATTATGATGTTTGGGGGATTACCCCTATTTATTCCTATAGTGTTTCCCTTTAATTTCTTACTTTCATTAATGATAATATAAGAAAATTACGTATTTTATTTTTGAAGCGTAAGTTTAGTGTATTTTTGTTGTTTATTCATTAGAAATATTTGGTGGAAATATAGTGTGTCATTGGAGTGAATCTAGACAAACAAAGATAGTGAATACACTAGACACGTCTTTTGAAACTTCTTATAGAAAAAGGGAAAAAGTAATGGGAATAGGATTCTTAGAACTCCATAGTAGAATGGAGTAGTTCAAATATTGAATAGGACTTTGACAAAGAAATATTGAAGTATGAGGTTGCACTTAGAAATGCCTAAGGAAATTTGGGTAAAAGCACTCAACACGTTGACATATCTCATTAATATAAGTGTATAATTAGTAGTGGGGAAGGAACTTTCAGATGAATTATGAACTATAAAATGACTGAAATTTCAACATCTTATAATCATCAGTAGTTTATTATATGTACAGGTTGATGTTAAATATCAATATAAACTTGAATCTAAGTCCAAAATGTGTTTTTTCTTGGTTATAGAGAAGAAAATTTTTGATATCCATTATTGGATGATGGGAGAAATAAAATCATTAGGAGCATAGATATTGAATTCAATTAAAAGTTTTTGTGGAAGTAATTAGACTTTGTGCAGAAATAAATTAAATTAAAATCAATTTTTAAGTATGCATTGATCAGAGTAAGTTTATCAGAAGTTCATAACTTCCAGATTACTCATATTTAAGTTTTGAAAGTACCATAACTCCATGAATAATACCATACGAAATACTATAAAGTTCTACAAAAGTTAAATATCAAGTATGAGCACCGAAAGTATGGGATATGAAATCTAGAGTACCAAAATTTCAGGTACCAGAATAAATATATATGTTAAGTAATTTAGAGTTTCTAATTTAGTTGAGGAGATTAACCAAAATCAGGAAATGATTTCAATGGTTTGGGATATAAATAAATTTTTTAAATTCAATGTATTCTAGATAATATAAATTTATATAAAAAGTCTCATTTCTTAGTGACTCAAAATTGTGGGAGTATGATATGAATAAAGAGATGGATTCATTAAATTTCAATAGAACATGGTTTATGGATGAACTTATAGAATGAAAAAGAAAACTATAAAATAAATGGGTTTACTAGATCAAGGAAGAGGTTGATGCTAATAGAAGGTAAAAGGAATGGATTTTAGTGAAAGTTTTTCAACATAATAAAGGAGTTCGTCTCTCAAAAATCATCACACTGGTGGTTAAATATTTTATCATCTATATAGTGCTAAGTGTGGTGGAATAATAAGATAAATACTTAGACCAAATGGATTTCAAAGAAACTTTAACTCATGGTGATTTGGAGGAAGAAATTTAAATGAATTTTCCAATATGTTTACTAAATGTTAGGAATCATAATTTGGCATATACATTTTAAAAAAGATAATATGGATTGAATAAAGCATTTTGGTATTGGAATTATAAATTCAAAGGATTTATGTTATAGGAAGGGTTCAAGATATATAATTTTTATAACTTTTGTTACCAAAAGCAATGAGATAATGGAGATTTCATTATATTGATTTATATGTCAATGGCATACTTCTGGTAAGACTAGATGATCAAAAGATTTAAAATTTTAGGTCTAAGTTGTCTGGAAGTTTTGTGATGAAATATCTCACAAAATCCAAGAAAATATTATATATGATAATGGAGCGAGATAGGAAAGGTAAACCTTTAGTGTTATATTAGAAAGAGTACATCCAAAATTTCATCAAATGGTTTGGTATGACTGGATGAAAACCAGTTACTACTCCTCTTTTCAAACACTTCAAATTATACAAAACCCAAGCACTAATAATGGAATAAGTTCATTGGTGCATAGAGAAAGTAACATATTCTTTAACTATTAAAAGTTTAATATATGTTATTATTTGTACCCAGATAGATATTTATTTTACTGTTGTATTTTTAAGTATATTTATGTCAATTATAGGTAAGAAGCACTTGGAATCTATTAAGTGTATCATTTTCTAATTTAAAGGAAGGGAAAATTAGTCTCTTTATTTTGGGGAGGAATATTTCTAACAATTTTTTATAGACTTAGACTTCACTAGATATTTAAATACACATAGGTGAATGATTAAATTCATATTCACATATGTAGGAACATCAGTTAGTTGGATTTCATGACTATAGAATATCATTACAATAAGTATAATAAAAGGTGATTATATAGCTGCAATGGAAGAAGAGAAGGATCTATTTTGGTTGAAGAAATTACTGAAACAATTGGAAAGAAATTAGGGTGGTGGGATTGTTTTCTATGATATCTAAAGTTATATTCATTTGTCTAAGAAACTATTTTTTCATGAAGGGTAAAAATGCATCAAATTGAAGTACCATTTCATAAAAAACATGTTTGAGGAGAAATGTAAGATCTATAAAAGATCACTAGTAGACAAATTTTTTTATTAATACTGATTAAAAAATTAGTTCAATAAATTATGAGGTAGCATCATGCCTTAGTGTGGCTTGGGTGAATGGAAGGGAGTAGAGGATCAATACATACTATGAAAGAAGAATAAGAAAGGTTCTTACAGAAGAGTTACCTTAGGTATTTCCTAGAAACAATTCTTCAAGTGGGAGATTTTTAGGATTTTAAAGTAGGTTTTAGACTACTAAAATTTCAACTTCTAGAAATATTTTTAACCAAATTTCAGTTAGTGGTAGGTGCCTAGGCTCAGTATGTAAATAGTAGTAGTTTATCTATTTAATGAAAATACAGCCATCATAAGTTCATATCTTCTGATGGAGTCTTGAAGGTCTAGTATTTTCTTAGAACTTTCTTAAAGTAAGAATCTATAATGAAGACTCTATAAGTTTATTGATACAAGTAGTTAAGTTCAATGAGGTTATTGGAAATCAACAGTGACATTACATATATAGTCTCTCCATGGATGTGGTATAGCAATGTGACTTAGATAACCAGCTAAGTTTCCTATAAAAGGAAGTGGGGACTAATGGGAATATTATATCAAATACATGTATAATATATCTTGATTACATATAGTGTATCAAATTTTTACATATAGTTATACCTCTATAATAAAATTTTACTAAATTTTTCATCAATTGAATATAATATTTTTACTTTCATTGAATGAAAATAAAACCACAATGATTACTCCCCAACACATCAAAAAAATCCTCTAAATAAAATTAATAATTTGTGTCTTTTACTACTTTATGTATTTCTGTTACATTGAATGTTTATGATAAAAAAATTCAATGTCTACTTTATGTGGTGGCTAGGGTTATTTGACTTCCTACTTTTGGTATACTTTTTCAAGGGGTGAACATCTAAAAGTTCAATTTCTTGTTTCACTATTTTAAATGAATTTTCATATAATTTATAACAATTATATCAATGGTTACATCAAAATATCATGTGATCATTTTTCTGTCTCTCAATAGAGTCTACTTTATTTTTGAAGAAAATTATTTTTAAATGATTGGTGATATAAAATTTATCCCTTAAATTTTATTTTCAAAACAAAATTATGAGTTTATCAAAAAAATTAAATATTTGACCATGAAATACTAGCCCAAATTATTATTCTTATCATGAGAGTTATAAACCATTTTTTCATATTCCTCCTAATACTATTGATTTTTTCATATAAACATAGAAATAGTGTGAGAAATAGAATTTTTTATTATTATATTTTTAATATTTTTAGTTCATGAAATGATTTTAATATGATTGAGTTACTTAATTTATTATACACATTTTTAACATGATGCATAACCTTTATATCAACCCTTGTTTTTCCCATATAATCCATGAATTACCTTATAGGTGTAAGAAAAATTACAAATAAAATTACCTTACCTACCTTTATTCTTAATACATTTTCATGATTAGTTTAAGTTTATATGAAGGGGTAGGTCCTTTCATGTGTGTTATATGGGGAATAATATATTTTCTAAGTGTATAGAGAATGTTCCTTTATTTTAGGAATTTTAGATAGGAATGGGAATGATTCATTATCATCGTTATACTTCATTTATTATCATCCAATTATCCTAAAAATGAATAAAGAAAAAATGACATGGTATTAAACTCTAGATAATGTTGTTTTCATGACTCATGACCCAATAAAAAATAAAATGGAATAAATTTTTATTCAATAATTAAATTCCATTTCCATCTCATTTACCTTAAAAAAGGTGTATAAATGACAATAAGGATGAAATCATTTATCACAGTTATTATTGGACTCATGGTTCATATCAATAAAAGGGTGTGTGACGCAAATTTTTTAATGGGGAATTTATTAAGGTATATTTCTTGTGGTTTTACATGAATATTCAAGAAATTCTATCTAAGAGTAAATGTCATACCCTGATATCATTTTTTTGTATTGTTTTGAATAATTATTGAATTTTTTATATTTAAGGGATTCCTAGTTTATATTTTTCAATCATTGAAGAGTTTTTACCAGCCACACAATTAGCACATTGTTATTTGTAAAGAATATAGATTTTCTTATGTACCAAGGGTAACAATGTGGTCTACTTTTACATATAAACTATCCTCATACGATTAGTTCATGGTTAGAGGAACCCATTTTAATACACTAACCTTTCTAGTAGAAACCGTGAGACATTATTATTATATGTGGGTCATTGCACATGGTTGGTGAATGGTTTAGTAAACCATGTGGGAAACACATGTGGTATCCCCTAGTCTTGTCCAGTAAAGGTTTAATAGTTAGCTGACAGTTTCCTAAACAATGTGTCTAAACCATGAAATCTTTCAAGACATTTATTTTTATGAAATTCTAACTTTACCAATATAAAATTAAATCCACTTGAAGATTTATATTTCCCCCATTTCAACATATCAACTAGAAGATACTTGGAGTGACTCAATTTTATCCCCCCTTGGATTCTTGGCCTCCTCTTTTATTTTGAGTGAAGTTATTTGATATACCATTGGTAATCACTACTTACCTATAGGTTGAAGAAAATTTAATTATTTTTATTAAACTCAAACGGTACGACTATTCTAAAAATATATAGATAGCATCAATTTTGAGGTCAAACCCATGAGACAGTGAAATTAGTTTTTTTAAAATTAAAATCGGTTGATTAAATTATTTTGAAGAAAGAGAGAAAGGATGTCATATTTGGTTTTTGAAGGAATTTGGAGAAAGTGTTCCATGGTTTTATAGACTTAGGATTTGGGTGCTGATAAATTTAGATATTAAATCAGTTTTTCATGATTTTTGTCAAAGTTGAGATGATGGAGGTCTTAGGTCTTGATATACTCTCATTAACATAGGAATATCATTTTCCCTATGGTCAAGTACATTAGGGCATTAATGAATCAAGTGAGTCTTGATACCATTTTTAAATGTAATTACCCTAAACCATTCAATGGTCGTGCACAATTTAGGGTAATTGGTTACATGATTAAAATGTATTTTCCATATTCTTAAGTCAATGGTCATGATAGAGAAAAAGGAAAGAAATATAAATTAAATTGAATTACAGAAACCCAAAAAAATGAAAAAAAAGAATTAAAATCCATAGAACCTTTTACTCTTTATTTACATCACCCAACACAGATCGGGAGTTACACCATCATGCTATCCATGAGGGAGTGGGGAAGGTGGAAAGAAAATAAAAACATAAAATAAAGAAAAGAAAAATAACTAGTGGGTGAATCTACAACAATGCAGTAACACACCCCAGGATTTGGTCTCCAGATCAATCCTTCATAGAAGAACCCTATCTCATTATTTATAATCATAAAAGTGCTCGGGTTGGCTTTAATTATTCTATAAATGTTGTCATTAATATCCTCTTGGGTCAATTCTAATGGTTCATGGTAGTACCAAGTCAAAATATGTGGTCTCTGTCAAATTCCATATTTTCTATAGCATTTACTAAGTCATCTGGGGATGTTTCATGGTGTGACACATGTGTCACACCATGAATTTTTTGCCTACTCTCCCAACTCTATTTATTCACACCTTGTCTTAATGTCATGAGTTCTTTTCACATCATGAATATTATTCACAACTAGAATCACCATTTTACAACAATATAAGCTTGATTTACACTTATTTTATTAAATTCAAGCCTTGAAAATGTTTATGGACACCCCATGTTTAGGAAAGCCTTCTCATGATGAAAATATTAATCCATTTGGCTCTATTTTCTTTTTCTCTATAAATTGTTTGTATCCTTAAAAATATGAAAAAATTATTAAACATCTAAGAAATAATGATAAATTAATTAAAAAAATCAATTTATTTAATATCATAATATGTATGCATGTAATGTAAGTATCAAATTCCACCACAGTTGAATTCAAACTTGGCCTTAAGGGTGAAATCACAACATACTACAAAGATATTGACCTTACCATGATTTTAAATGTAAAGTTAATAAAATCCATTGATAAAATGGGGAATTAAATTTTTTAACAACACATAAGAAAATTTCATCACATCTTTACTTTTCAAAGAAACCAACCAGCCATGTATTTTAATTTTCCTCTATTTAATTAAACATGCCTCTTAATCCTTTCATTTAAATTTTTCAATTAATTATCAATATGCATGACACTTGAAATTTTACCTTAGTTAAATTTTTTCACTCATCATCTAGGTACATATGTAAATGGAGTTCATAATATACCTCAAATAATGATCCTTTCATTAGGTTTTTAATGCATCTACTTTCCCCACCCCATAGAGACAAAATCACAAATAATTATGAGGGATTCATTACTAGGTTGAAATGACTCTAAGGATTAGTCAAAGTAGATAAATGATGTAAAATAATTAAATATAAAAAATGAGGTTGTTTCTAAGGTAATTTTCATGATAATAAAAAATATATCAATGAATATGTCCTCTATAAAATTCATGTCACCCCTTCCCTAGTATCTTAAAGAAGGGTCATGAAGTAATGAATGAAACACCCTCTTGTTTTTTTCGAAAGTTGTTCTTGAAAAAAATCTCACATCCACCACCTAACCCTAAATGAACTCTTCATGAAACTATTTTTAATAGTTAAAACAATATCATCAATCAAGAAATAGTGATTTTTGAATTTCCCAAGAAACAACCCATTTTTCAAATATTTTCTTCAAGAGGGTGTTCAATGAATAAAATGTATAATAATCATGAACATTTCCCTAATTATCTTAAGAAATCTCCCCCATACTTATCCATTTTGATACACACATCCCTTACACCAAGGAACTATCTCCCATACACTCAATTTTTATAATCATGAAAAATATTTTAGAGTAGGGTAGGAATATATAAAAATATTCTTTTAATGAAGCTCTTCCCTATCAAGGTTGTTCGTGGATTCTATGAGATTGAGAAGAATCAGTGTAAGGTAGGTCCAAAGATAAAGGGATAATAAAAAATATTACTAAATCATATCAAATGTTACTCCATACAATCATATCTTTGAAAAGATGTAGAGAAGGTTTTAGAAAAAAACAAACTTGAGTTTCACTCAAGAAATACACTTAAGAAAAGAATGGGAGATATTAGGCTCATAAAATGTCTCAAGAATGAGAAAAAATGGTTGGGAAATCACTCATGTAAATGTATATGAATAATAAAATTAATTAACAAAAACATAAATGATTCAAATCATGGAAAAACAAAAAAAATCATTTACAAAAATCAATATGTCTCTCCAAATCATGAATCGCCAAATCAAAATTAAAATTTTTATATCTGCCTCTATATTCTCCCATTTTTCTCATTCAAATTTGTTGAAAAAGAAATTTAAAAACACGGAATGATAATTATCTAATCAGTTTATTACTTATAGATCAGTTGATTAAAGTAAAAAATTCATGTATATGAATGTAATTGGTAGTTAAAATATCTAAAAATAAATGAATGTGGAGAATAAGATATAAAAATAGAGAATTAAAATGCTTTCTCCCATTTCAATGATGCTTCAAAATGGGGTCATGCGGGTTCTGTCTACACTAGTTTTGAAAAGTGAGAATTCATTTAATGACATTAATTATAATATCATTATGTGAAAAAAAAATTATCCTATTATCATTCTTCCTTATGATGCCTCAATAGACCTAAAAATGAAAATAAACAAGTGAAATTATAGGATATTTTTTAATGAAATTTAAAAAAAATTGGTGAGGGTGTGTCTGTACCTAAAAAAAGAAAATTAAAAATCCTAAAAACTTTGGTTTTCTACTAGAAATTTTTTTTAAATAATTGTATTGACCTTACCTATTGTATCTAAATTGAAAGATTATTAAAAATATTATACCTGATTGGGTTCATAAATGGTCTCATTTGTGACTTGTCCACATAGGTCAGTCTGTTTCCTTCCTCTAAAAATAGTTTAGCTCAACCTATGGGTAGCACCTTATCAACTTCCATTAGGTCAATATACCAGTGCATATTTAAACTTGAATAACTAAATGGAATATTGTGTACCAACCATACCTAATGGCCTCTTTAATCTTAGTGGAATCATCTGATCATTTGGTGTCTTTAATACTTTAATTCATATTTTTTATCATTCTCTCTTTGTATTACAGTAGGCACCACATGTTTATCATCATCTTAGAGTGTGCAATCCTCTTTCATCTCATATTTATATTTTATATAATAATTCTTCATTTCTTGATGAATATTGAAACTTACTTGTTCACTACCAACTCTTAGGAATAGTTCCCTGCTTTTTATATCTATCAAGGCTCATCCGGTATCCAAGAATGGTCTTCCAAAGATAAAAGGAGTCTTATATTCATCTATTTCTTACACAAATAAATCCATTAAGAAGTAGAATTTATCCACTTTGACTATGATAACTTCAATAATTACCTAAGGGTGCTTCACTATCAAATTTGGTAGTTGGAGTGAAACTATTTTGTTCTTTATCTTCTCTAACCAAAGGCTCTTGAATATATTGTATGATATAACGTTCATGTTAGAACCTAGATCACACAATTATTTTCCAAATTTTATTATACCAAATATTTATTGGAATATAAAACCTACATGGGTCCTATTACTTCTTTGATAAGTCTTTTGATACCACTTATGAACACTCTCATGTGAGTAGTATAATGCCAATATCTTCTTGTTTTATCTTGTTAGTCACCATATCTTTCATGAATTTGAAATATATCAGAAAGTTATTAAGGGATTCTATAAAAGTAATATTAATATATAATTTTTTAAATTTATAAAAAAACTACCCTTTTTGTGCATTGATTCTTACTTTAACTAGCCACTCTATAGAAAATGTAATCTTGGTTTATATAGATGGTTATTCTTAAGCTATTATTTAATATTTCTCCATTCATTGTTCCAGCATCTCTTCTTATTTTTTATCTTTTTTATTTCATTGTTTTACTACTTCTCGGTGTTATAGATTTTAAATCTTCATGGGGGTTGTCTTTTAGGTGTCCTGAAAGTATTCATCATGGTATCTCTCTAAGTTTCTCTAAAATTTACCCCATAAGGAATTTGAGTTTTTGGAGTGTGATCTTATTATCCCTTAAGTCAACCTCCATATCATTTATTATTTATACTTTGTATTTTGATTGAGAATAAATTTCCTTAATGGATGCTCTAGTGGTAGTCATAAATTTGGAAAAGGTTTCTTCCAATGTTTGGAATTGGATCTATAGTGATGCTCCTTTCTATTCTTTAAAACTCGGTTCCCTCTGCTAATACCCTTGACCATGTTTTTATTTTGGTAACCAACCTTAAAATTTATTACCATGATTATATTCAGTATAATTATATTCCTCAACATACATATCTTGGGGTTATTGTTTCAATCCCATTATGTTATCCATGTTTTTTATGAGAGCTCCCATTTTCACTACCATCCATTCATTATTGAGTATTATGTGGATGCATCTTCATTACGTTCTATTATTTTTCCATTGAATTTTGTTTCTCACTATCTCATCCATTAGACTGTAGTCTTCCTCTGATGATTTTTTCATCAATGACCCACTAGTCGTAGTGTCCACTATTGACAGTTTTCCCTATGAAATACATTTATAGAAAGTTTATATTAAAATCCAAACCTCAATACTTTGATGTGGATTTTTCCTAATTAAATATTTAGAAAACTATAATTATCTATAAATAAAATCAACCCCAAATTGATTTAAATTAATAATATTCAACCCAATATTCATATAATTTTAGGGAAGAGAGATTCGGGTGAGAAAATGCATTTCCATCTCATTCCATGTTGTGATGGAATGTACTGGAAATATTTGTCTACATTCTCGAGCTTAATATCGTTAATAATATAAAAACATGTAAAGTCTTACAACATCACTTGAAATTTTGGGAAATTGAAGAGTGTAACAGATCTTGAGAAAACTCTCTAGGTTCACGTTTGGGTCTTTATGAGGTAATCCATAACATTACATAGCATTTGAAATCATTTTAATGATGGATAGATTCATCTCAAAAAGTTTGGTAGACATGGTGGTAAGAGATTGCTCGAATGATCTCCAGTGTTCAATCATATTTTATAGTGATCACAGCCTAGGATCTCATGGTTAAACTC